>OZ018319.1:170459154-170506654 GCA_963969495.1 Ceratothoa steindachneri
AAAGTTATGAGGATAGACTAAGGGAGTTAGATCTGTTCTCACTGGAAACCCGTAGACTGCGTGGTCAGCTCATCGAAGTCTTCAAAATACTTCGAGGGTTCGACAATGTTGACTACCGGGATATTTTCACACTGAGTGAGAACAGAACGCGCAATCACGGCTTCAAACTTGAACTGAAGCGTTACAACCGCAATCTGTGTGGAAACTTTTTCACCTACAGTATCTGCGGTAAGTGGAACGCACTTCCAGTGGAAGTTGTCAACAGTGAATCTGTTGACCAGTTCAAGTCAAGACTAGACAAAGTCTTGAAAAGTGGCCGTTTATGGACGCAAAACTATTGAGCAGCCATGTGCCCGCTCAATTGCTAGTCCAAAGGTACCCTCTTTGAATGGACCGTAAGGTCTCCTAGGGTACTTACTTTCCTTGTTACTCCTTGTTACTCCTTGTTACTCTCTTTTCTCTCTCTCTTCTTTCTTCTTCTTTCTTTCTTTCTTTCTCTCTTTCTTTCCTCTCTTTCTTTCTTTCTCTCTTTCTTTCTTTCTCTCTCTTTCTCTTTCTTTCTTTCTCTCTCTTTCTTTCTTTCTCTCTCTTTCTCTCTTTCTCTTTCTCTCTCTCTCTTTCTTTCTCTCTCTCTCTCTCTCTCTCTCTCTCTCTCTCTCTCTCTCTCTCTCTCTCTCTCTCTCTCTCTCTCTCTCTCCGCTTGGGAAACTGCTGGAATTTCCGACCTCGTAGGCTATGTTCTCCACACTCGCTTAGATGGTACTATGGGGAAAGGGCGCATCTGAGCTTGCTGCGTCATGTGACTCTCGGACACGTCAGGTCTGTCTACCCACGTGGCTTCCTGCAACGTGATAAGCATTGATAAGCAGGGGGTGGAGGGGGTATCCTTCTACACCCCTCCCTTCCAAATGATGGCACTTTTCTGAGCGAAGGGGAGGAAAAGGGACATCTCAAAATTTGACGGGGATTATAAAAGAGTCGAAGGGAAACCTGTCTTGTAACGACAGGGGGACACATCTGAGCTGGGCGTATTTATATAAAAAAGGAATAATTTAATGTTTCGTTCACGAACGGCAGTTGAGCATGAGACAAAAATAACATCGCACATATAGATCGAGAAATAAATTGAATTTTAGAATCAGTGGGACAAAGGATTCGACAAAAGCAAAAAGAAAAAAAAAGACTATATACACACAATATAATTTAAAAAAATACAGCCCAAAAAAACATTTTCACACGACTTGCTCGGTAAACCCTCGTTGTTCGTCTTTTTTTTACTAAATGAATACAAACCATTTAAAATTATAATAAACATCCTACTGTAGAGCAGCGGGTTTAGGTGGCATTATCTGCTAAGGGGTTGCAGCTGAGGTTATCGGCCACTCAGTTGTCTGAGCCGCGAATATACAAAATTTTAAATTTGAACTGTTGCACAATTAAAATCCACTGTATTATTAGCCCATTTTGACTCCTAACATTTTTAAGGTAAGACAATAGGCGGTAGTCTGTCTCTATAACTAATTCCTTACTAGTTAAATACATTTTGAATTTTGTAATTGCCTATATGATCGCAAAAGCCTCTCGTTCTATTAGCGAGTAGTTTTTCTCACGTGCTAGTAGCTTTCGACTCTCGTATGCCACAGGGTGCCTTTATCCGCTATCAGCGTTTTGGAGGAGAACGCATCTGAGGCCTTCGTCGCTGGCATCCGTCCGGATGCCGAAGGGCTTAGTGGGGTTTGGAAGCTTCAAGATGGGGGCGGACGCCAATTTGTCCTTTAGTTGCTGGAAGCTGGAAGTGGCCTTGGGATTCCAGACTAAGGGATCCAGGGACCTTTTCTGACCTTTTCTGCACAATTGCACACATGAGGGGAGAAATGTATGCAAAATTGGGGATGAACTTTCGGTAGAACGAGGCTTATCCCATAAATGACGGGAGCTGCTTCTTACTGCGGGGGCGGGGGGGGGGCATTCCTACTATGGCCCGAAACTTTTCTTTTTGGGCGCCTATTCGGTTCTTGCTGATATGGAAGCCAAGGTACTTGATTGTATCGTAAGCGAGTTGGCACTTACTGGGGCCAAGGGTATATCCATGCTCACTGAGCCGGGTCAAAAGGGCTCGAAGGGCGTACAACTGCTGGTCTCATGTAGTAGTAGCAAAGTATAGATTGTCAAAGTAAAATTAATCATGGGGCAGGTCGTTCACAATTTCTGAAGTCTAGGCCATTCGGAAAGACTGGTTGGGTTTTCGAACCAGGACGATGGGGGAACAGAAATCAGATTTTGAGTGCTTGATAATATTGAGTTTGAGCAAGTTATCCACCTCAGAATTAAAAGCCTGCCTCAGGTGAATAGGAAGAGGGTACGTCTTCAAACGGACAGGTTCTTGTGTAGTAAGAACGATGTCATGTTCGAAGTGTTTTGCACGGCCGGGTATCTCAGAAAGGACGTCACCGAAGTCGTTCAACAGCTGCTGCATCTGACTATTCTGGTGAGAGGCTAACCCTGGGTAGAGTCTAGCAGCGGGGAGGATGATTCGGGGGCCTCAGGTAGAGATAGGAGATGGTAGTCGCCATCTTGTTCGATTCAGACGACCTGGATAACGTTGAGGCTGTCAGGGCGGTACGACGCTTCAAGGGGGGGGACTCTTCGTCAAGAGCCGCAAAATTATTACCAATCGCGCAGCAGTGGTATTTCTTCAACATATTTACATGGAATACCTTATCTCCAGAGGGGGTCCAAATAAGGTAATCCACAAGACATTTGGCCTCAAGGACGGGGAAGGGGCCCTTCCACTGACTAAGAAGCTTGTTCTCTCCGTGTCAAGTAGCAACAGCACCTCCTCGCCAGGCTTAAATCTTCTATCCTTTGATTTTAAGTCGAAATAGGTTCTATATTTCTCCAGGTTCACATCTGCATTCTTGCAAGCGATGTCCGCGCAGGTCTCCAGGCATTTCCTAAGGTTGAGGAGGTATGAGTAAGAGAACTGAATTTCTCTATCCAGTTGGGGGTAGGTAAAGAGTTCTTTTAAGATAAAGAGGGGGCCTCGCACATTACGGCCATACAATAATTCAAAGGGAGCGAAGCCAAGAGTCCTGTAGGGGATCTCTTTGTACGCAAAAGGTGCTACAGGCAAGTATTGTGCCACTCTCGGGGCTGTTCGAGACAAAGCTTCTTCAGAATGGACTTCAGGGTGCTATTCAATTTTTCGCAAATACTATTTGCAGCGGGTGAAAAGGAGTAGAAAACAGGGGCTTCACCATTAGGGGTTTTCTGACATACTCCATAAGCTCGGAGGTAAACTGTCTGCCTCTGTCGGACATCACCTCCTTGGAGATGCCTACTCGGGGAGAAAATATGGATATTAGGGCCTCAGCACATGTGTCACTATCAATCCTCTTGAGGGGGACTGCTTCGAGAAAATTGGTGGCAAAATCGACGAAGGTAAGGACGTGCAAGTGCCCTTCACTTGACGGGGGTGAATGGGGCTAATAAGGTCAATGGCCACTCGGAAAAAGGGCTCGGTTATAATGGGGCTTTTCTGGAGAGGGGATGGCTTGACGCGGCCTTTGGCAGATGTCTTTTGACAGACATCGCACGATTTGCAGTAATCCGCTATATCGTTGGCCGCAACTGGCCAAAAGAAATACTTAAAAACCCTTTAGGAGGTTTTGTTATGACTGAAGTGTCCGGAGAAGAGGCAATCGTGCGCGAGCCCAAGAACTTGAGGGGCACATGAGGACTGGGATATGGGGTTATTTCCTTCAGAACATGAGCGGTAGAGAAGATCATCCCTTACGACGTAGGACCTTCATATCTCCGCTGGTGGAATATTGTGCCTGATTCCGTGCTTTCTCCCAAAGAGGTAAGAGAGTTGCGTACTCCTTCTGGGCACGGGAAAAATCTTCGGTCCAGAGAACATCAAACTCTGGATTGACAGGGGTTTCCAAGGGTACGGGCGCTTGGGCTCCTTTTGTTGCTTAAGCCCACGTAATAACGGGCTGTGCGATGGGTTCTCGGGTGACCTGCAGGCTCTGACCAATGAGAACCGAGCAGAAGCTTGATTGGGGCCGCTACCACTTCAGACCAACCAGTCATATATGCACACTCGATGTGGCATTTAACAATGGGAAACCGATTCGCTCGGCCCAGATAATCGTAGACCACTGCAAAATTTTGGTGATCGGGACCAACAGGGGAGGCGGGGGAGAGTATATTCTCAGATACTACAATGCAGGTGCAGCCGGTGTCCAGAACAAGGGTGGACACGTGACTTCCCTTGACGGTTCCATTCTTGAAATTTAAACCACCGGGGGAGCTCTTGTTGAAAAGAAAATTAACGTGGTGACCGGGGTTGCTGGTGGAGGAGAGAGGAGCGGAGGTTTCCGGGAGAGGTGATGGGGGAGCAGGAGAGGTACTAATTTGGTGCACCTGGTGAGAGGTGCACTTCTGAATTGTGAATTTCGGGAGCAGTTTGTACGCATATGCCCAGGAATTCCACAGGAGAAACAGATTTTTGGCCTTTGGGGGTACGATAACAAAGGGGTCGTCGTAATCATGGGCTTGATATCCCTGGATTCCGATGGTGGGAGATTTCTGGGCTTCGAGGGGCCAGGGATCTTTATGAATTTAGGGTTATTCCTTGGAAGGAATCTGCAATTACCGAACTTGGACTTTATCGAAGATGGGGAAGGTTTTTTGTTGTCCTTAGGGTATAAATTATGGCTAGAGGCATATAGGTCTGCTTCTTCCAAGCCCTGTTTGAATGTAGGGCAGCGCTTGTCATTTACAGACGAGCGTATTTCGGGGGCCAAGGAAGCCAAAAGTTGGTCTCTTAATGCAAAGTCCAGAAGGAACTCGTATTCTAGGAAGACTTTACATGACTCAAGCCAAAATTGAAGGTTATTTTGAAGGATTAAGCCAAACAGAAGAAAGGTTTGTCCAGGGCAGATTCTCTCTTGACGGAAACGACTACGGTAAAACTCTGTTCCCATATTTAAGGCAGCCAGAAGTTCAGACTTGAGGGTGGAATAATCCACTGTGGCTTCGGACGGAAGGGAAATGAAGATATCGCGCAGCGTGGTACTAAGAAGAGGAAGTAATCTGGGGACACCATCCGACTCGATATCCCAATTATTAATTTAGAAGATCTTTTCGAAATGTGTGAGGTAGGCCTCGAAGTTTTCTCCTTTCTGTAAAGCTGTGAGCTTAACCGATGGGGGCTGCGGACCCTCAGTCCGAAAGCTGACCGACATTGTTTCCAATAGATTTGGGCTTAGCTCGAGCTTGTGTTGTCTTATCCTCTCGCGTTCTTCCATCTTTGCTCTCTCTGTCTCTCTTCGTTCTGCTATCCCACTTTCTTGATGTTATTTTTTTAATGCTCTTCTTTCCTCTCTCGCTTTTATCTCTTCTTCCTGTACATAAGATTGGAGGTCTTTTACAATGAGGCCTAACGACTCACCTTAGCTTTTAAATCAATCAAACGAAGACATCGTCTTAATGGTTAGCTTGGAAAAATGTACCACGCGAGCGAATTGGTCTATGTGTGCGCAAAAATTAAAGGTCTTGGTAATATTCGTAGAGGCTAGCTTGTACACCTCCCCCCTCTTTCCCTCCCAAAAAAATAACTACAAAATAACTAAATTGCGGTTCAATTTGGAATAAACTGTCCTTGGTACGGGTTTAAATCACTTAATCCGTTCGGGGGATTAGCTTGGATTCAGCGGCGTTGATTCCGGGAAATTCACGCACAAATTAATCAGTCCGACAAAAAAAATCTCTAATTAAGCTGAACGCACTTTCGGCCAGAATAATAACAAAAAGGGAACACGAATAATAGGAGGGAACTTATAAAGGATTTTAACGGTATCAGAAAAAATAAACTTAGGGTAACCCAACACCTATGACGCCAGTTTAGATTAATATTAATAATATATATATATATATATATATATATATATATATATATATATATATATATATATATATTATATATATATATATATATATATATATATAAACTCCCAATTCTTTATCGATCGATCTATTTTTGGATATGCAAATCATGTAAGGAATTACACTGGCCTGCGTTTCAAAACTTTTTTTCAAAGGTCAAGTGTTTTCTAACTGGTTTAGGATTCTTTTTGCGTGCTGAATTCAAAAATATCATTTATTTTCTTCGGTCAGGACTGGTTTCTAAGATATACTCGATTTTTATTACAGCATATTTTACCCAAATGGCGATATCATCCAAGCGTATATTGGCTTGGTTTTTGCCACAGCTGGGCTGGTCATGGGTTACCTTAAATAACTAGTTATTCTTTCTCTTTTCAGGTCTAGTTGTGCAGTACGATGGATCGGAAGTGTAAGAACCATCCAAACAAATTTTGCTTTATTTGTGGACAAGTGGTTATTCCAGACCGTCAAGCAAAAATCACGGATTTTGTGAAGAAGGCTTATTACGCTTATTTTGGAGTCAAACTGGGACCAGGATAAGGCATTTGCTCCCCAGATCTGCTGCAAAACATGTGTGGAAAACATACAGGATTGGAGGAATAGGAAAAGAAAGAGTATGCCATTTGGTGCCCCCAATGGTGTGTAGGGAAGGGAAAGATCACGTTACCGACTGCTACTTCTGCATGACAAATTTAAAAGGCATCAATCGCAAGGACAAGCACCATGTTTAATGCCCTTATGTTCCTTCTGCCATAAAAACAATCTCCCATGGACTAGATGTTTCTGTTCCTTAGCCGGATCTCATCATGGAATCTAGTTCTGATTCCGAATCTACTGACATGACTGATACAGGTGAGTGTGGTGCAAACGAGCCAGAAGAGGACGAACGATCGGTGCCATTGACCCAAGCTGAACTCAACGACTTGACACGAGACCTGAACTTATCTAAGCAGTCTGCCCAGCTGCTGGGTTCTCGTCTTCGAGAGAAACATCTACTTGCCCTAGGAACAACGTTCTATTGGTATCAGGAACGTGAGAGCGAATTCAGAAAATTCTTTTATGTTCGATGAAGCGTCTTCACTGATCTACTGTAACAATATTGCTGAACTGATGAAATTAATGGATATGAATTATATTGCCATGGAATGGAGACTTTTTATCGACTCGTCTAATAGAAGTCTTAAAGCAGTTCTTCTGAATAACAGAAATAAGGTTCCATCAATTCCTGTTGGACACTCGGTTGAAATGAAAGAATCCCACAACAGCATGGAACGTCTTTTGTCTGCTCTCAATTACCAGGAATATAAATGGTTGATTTGTGGAGATCTTAACGCTATTGGGCTCATCTTAGGACTTAAAGGTGGGTACACAAAGTATCCATGCTTTTTGTGCTTGTGGGATAGTCGGGCTGACGACCAGCATTATGTCAGACAAGAGTGGCCATCAAGACAAGGATTAGAACCCGAGGCACACAATGTTCTGTCCCACCCTCTGGTTGAACCGAGCAAAGTGTTACTTCCACCCCTACACATTAAACTCGGCCTAATGAAGAACTTTTTAAAAGCACTGGACAGGGAAGGTGAAGGATTTGCCTTCCTCCACTAGAAGTTCAAACGAATCAGTATGAAGAAGCTTAAGGCAGGTATATTTGATGGTCTTTAGATAAGAGAACTAATAAAAGACTAGTTTTGATGATTCATTAAATCCTACTAACCTTTCTGCCTGACTGTCCCTTAAGTAAGTAATTGTAAACTTCCTTGGTAACCACAGAAGTCCTCGGTACCAGAAGATGGTTGATGACTTAATGGAGAATTTTTGCAAACTTGGTGCGCGTATGTCAGTGAAAATGCACTTTCTTCGGTCCCATCTGGACTATTTTCCAGAAAATTGAGGAGACTTCAGTGAAGAACACGGTGAGCGCTTTCACCAAGACAGCCAAGTCATGGAGGAACGCTATCAAGGCCAATGATATGTGAACTTTCTAGCTGACTACTGTTGATGCCTTGAGAGAAATGTGGTGTCTGCTCGGCACAATCTGAGGTCACTGAAGAGACCATTCATCCATGAGTAGCTTATTTTGTTAATTGTACTATTCATGGTATCTATTAAAAATATCCTGTAAACCTTCTGCGAGTAAATCGGTCCAATATTTGCTATTATGTGTTTCATTCACAACAAATATTTGGAAATATAGGAGTTTTTGGTGTGTGCTCATATTTCAAAAAACTAACCTGATTGGGTAAAATGAGCATGATTTTCAGATTCAGTGCAAACAACTGAATTAAAATCAGGTATTATATATTTAACCCTGAAAACAACGCAGACCAGTGTTATATATCTGTGAAAGCGACAGATTTTCCAAGCGAATAAGTGAACATATATACGATATGCGACGTGGTGCCCTCACCTAGAGTTTATTTTAGCATATGTCCAATGAAAATCACCAAGTTGATATTGATAATGCTAAAATGGTTTATAAGTCTGACAATTATATACATCGACGCTTAATTGAATTGGCTCTTATAAAAGAAATTCCCAACTTTAATACTTCCGACGGCCAATTCAATACTAATACATTAATAAGCAAGAAATTCATACTTCCGTTTCTCAAAAATGCCACTATTTTTTTGCAGCTTCCACCTTAGCGCCAATGATTTGTGTGTTTGTACGTTAAGCAAATCCTGTATTTCACTTGTCCACCAGCGACTGACGATGACGGATGTTTCCGTCGAAACCTGGTTTCGCATATAAAATTAGTCCTATTACTGTGGTTTTCTCCCTATAGTTACACGTACGCTACTGTACTTTTTTGGATATATATATATATATATATATATATATATATATATATATATATATATATATATATATACAAGCTGCTGTTCTCTTCCTTAACAGGAAGAGCTTAGTTACACAGGCACTCCTGCGGGGTGTGGCCTACGGCCTTATTTGCTAATCTTAACCGCCGTTTTTAATCCCCTTTATAGACTATTTTAACACCCTGAACACCCTTTTATTCATCTTCTTCTTCTTCTTCTTCTTCTTCTTCTTCTTCTGCTTCTTTTGCTTCTTATAAAAGAATTATTAGAAATAACTTTGATAAAAAAATAAATATACTTAGGTGATAACCGAACTAAAAGAAAAAATCTTATTCAAACGCCTTCAAAAAATCTCCTTAAAATATACGGTTATGGATATATCAATGCAGTCATCGAGAGTGAATCCCTCATCGAATGGATGAACGCTGCTCAGCGACTAGCCTACGTATTTATTCGCTGGCGAAAAAATAAATGCAACGGGGCTTGTAAAGAAGGCGGCCAGAAAAGTTTTAAATCGAGACGCGTAGAAGCAATGACTATCAGGCTCTTTAGGAAGGGAGGGCTTGCAGCTCCTCTGGGTACCAAATGTGGCATTCTCCCTCGGACACATTTGTGGTGGAAGGGCGATTGTGTACAAAGCTTGATAACTGTTGATTTTCGCCACATCAATAATTGATTTTTTTTTACCCGGTCGTGTCAATTTTGGCAAACTTCTCATTAGAGTCCAATAAATCAAAATTTATTTCGAATAATTTCTAAGGTCACGGAGATGAGATTATCTTCTGGACTGAACCTCTTACCTTAAGTCCTTCGAAACAGACCCTTAGCTTTTATTGTAGACGGACTGTCACTTCTCCAACGGCTTGGTTTCAAAGTTGACCTGTAATTTCGGGGTAACGAGGACCAATCGCTTTCGTCCCCTAAAGACCTTATTTCAGGTTCATCAAGTTCGTACTTTACACCCCAGATCCTTCTTTAGGTTAGGTTAGGCACATATAAAAGGTGATAGTCCTTTTACTCGGCTTTCATACTCTTTTCTTTTCCTGACTGACCTCCTCTCGCTCTCTATTTTCTAAGTACCATGCTAATATTTGTCCCCGCTTTGTTCGTTTTTCCAGAAGGTACTACCCATGCTAGTTGCAGCGTGAGGTGAACCTAAAGAGATGATTAAGGTCGGGAGATCGCGCCATTCTAATATTTTTGGACAGGTTCTTTTTTTACTTTCCTCGCAAAGGACGCGGATTTCCTCTGAATCCGACCCATCAGCAAAAAAAAAAACGTTCTCATTAACCCGAATTTACTGCCATACATACAAAACCTTCCCCATTATGCTCGAATTTTTTTTTTTTTAAAGAGCCCATCTTGCGACTGCCAACCAGGGCTAAAGTTGCCGTAATTAGCGGAAAGTCTAATACTAGGCATTATTGAAAAAAAAAACAAATAAAGATAAAAAAGAAACAAAGGCAAGACACAAGCAAAAAACACCAACAAAAAATCAACAACAAATATAAATAAAAGCAACAAGAAGGAAATGCACAACAGAGTCGTTTGGTAGTGCCTCCCCACCCCCACTCTACAGCGAAGGAACATGCGACCTACAACAGAGTCAAATAAAATGGAAGAGGCCAGCATACTCCAAAAGGTGAAGAGAGACGTAGCGCCTAGCAGAGCCCCGCTGAATTGAAACAAGAGAAGATGTGGCGTGGAAATCTACCCCCTCTAGAGACTTGGGGCCATCCGTATCCAGTGGGACGGTTCCAGCGTAACACGAGATGTGCTCCAAAAAGGCCGCACACAATACTCCCAGTGCTGTAGAAGCTTTGAAAGCAGAGACGTGAAGACAAATAGTCAAAGGTGGTACCCTCCAGGGTGGCATCCTGGGCAGAACCAGGGGCACCTCCGGCCCAAGAGCTATACCTAGATCTCGAAAGAGTTTCCTGGCCCTAAACCTGAAGGACCTAGGGAATAACTGGGGTCTCTCGGCGGCATAGGCATCATGCAGATCAGTTGGGAATGCAGTGACAGTTGTTGGCGAGTGAGAGAAGCGCTGGGCTCGCGGGGACAGGAGAATAGTGCACTACGCACGGCGCAGAGCGAAGGGAATCTCCCCAGCATCGACAGGTAGGCTTTCAATGAGGGATGCCACCAGCCCAAGATCTAACCTTAACCTTAGCTCTCGAAGGAGTTTCCTGGCCCTAGACTTGAAGGGCTTAGGGTATGACTGGCGACTCTCGGCGGCATAGGAACCGTCGATATCAGCTGCGAATGGTTATGAATATTTGCTATTGGCGCCTATGTGAGGCGCCAGGCTCGCGCGTAAGGGCGAATAATGCATGGAGCACTGCGAGAGGCACCTTTCCATCATCGAAAAAAGGCTCTCAATGGGGTAAATGCGGAAGGCACCGCTTGCTAGGCGAAAGCCGGTGGGGTAGATCGAGACTACTTTCCGTTATACACGCTCAGCTGCGAATGCATAAAACTCGCATCCGTAGTCGAGCTTCGAACGAGGAAAGGATCAATAAAAAAGTAAGGCAATAGCCCTATCAGCGCCCCAGGCGCTGAACGTCACGGAGCGAAGAATATCCATGGCGCCGGTACAAGAGACCCTAAGGCTGCGAATATGAGCCGGGCAGGTGAAGCGTCGATCAAGTACAAGACTAAGGAAAGGGTGCGAGTCCAAGACTTCCAGGCGGATCCCATTTGCAAACAAGCAAGAGTCAGGGGGAAGCCGTGGATTGCGGCAGAAGTGCACCACCTTAGTCTTGGCCAAGAAGTAAAACAGAAGCTTGTGCGCTTCGCCAGAACGAGAGACGCGGTTCAATGCCTGTTGGGGTCGATACTCCAGAGTTGGCATCTGGACCGCACAAAAAGAGATCAAAAGGTCGTCCACGTTGAGTGTAGCGAGAACATCTTCCGGCAGCACCGAGGTGATGCCGTTGATGGTTGGGGCAAAGAGTGCGACACTGAGGACACCTCCCTGCGGGACACCCTCTCCCTGTTCCATTGGGCCAGAGAGGGCTCCCCTTACCCTTACGTGGAATTGACGATTTCGCAAAAATTGAGATTGGGAGGCGTCCCCTCTCTCCCATTAGGTGGAGGGTCTCTATGATACCGTATCATCATGCGGTTTTATAGGCCTTCTCTATATCAAAAAACAGCGTGGCGTAGTGATTTCTACGAAGGAAGGCCTCACAGACGGCATTTTCCAGTCGAAGAAGAGCATCCGACGTCGAGTGGAACTTGCAGAAACCGCACTGCGCAGAATACAGATGGCCTCCGCTGTACAGAAAAAAGGCTAATCTAACATTTACCGATATCTCTATCAACTTGCACAACTAGGAAGTTAGAAAGATTGGGTGGAGACCAGCCAGGTAGTGTAATCTCTCCTCATTTTGCGAAAATGGAGCACAGTATCGATTCAAAAGGAATCTTGGAGGATGCCCTATATCCAGATCCTGTTGAACAAATCTAACAGAAAAAAACATGCTTTGTTCACCTAGGTGTCGAAACATGGCGTAAAAGACATCTTCCGGACCATGGATGTAGTCGGCGCACTAAGGGAGAGCGTAATGCAACTGACTCAGAGTAAACCTGTCCTTAACGGGTTCTCCGCCTCTGGAAGTAAAGTCCAGTCAACGGCCTTCTGCGATACCACGATGCGCAATGAATGCTGACGGAGCAGCATCCCGGCTATAGAATGCGGATAAAGCGGTCGCGAAGGATTCCGCAACGATGCGGGGTCCGAAATTGCGGTCCCATCTTCCTAGAGAACAAGAGGAGGTCTTGCAAGAACTTGCCCTGAATCCTTCGGACTCGCTTCCACACCTCTGCTAGAGGGGTCTTCACTTTAAGTGAAAACACATATGCCTGCCGAGAAGAGTGGCGCGCGTGCTTCAAAATATACTGGAACTTAGCCCTAGCCCGATGAAATTCACCGACAGTGACATAGTTTATGTGGTGCTTATAGCGCATGTAGTCATAAAGTTTGTATGAAGGCGGTCTCACAGTGAGCTGAACACCACTGGAGTGGTCGGCTTGCAAAACGGCCAGACGTTGTAGGAATAGTAGTCAGGCCCATGGCGATAAGTTTGCCAGAAAAGAACTCAACAGCCTCATCAACTGACCAAAACTCCTCGACTGAGATAGAGAAATCAGTCATTTACTGAAATGCGGACCACCACACCAGTGCCAAACACCACCGGGGCGGGCTCTTGGGAAGCAGCGGCGTAGAAAATGATATTTGATTGGAAAATTGATCACTAACCTGTAGGTCATTGACAGCCCCCCACCAAAAATTAGGTTATGCGGCCGTAGAGTACAAAGATCGATGCAGGAAAATGAAGCGGTTCCCATGCATATTTACCACACTCGTCCATATTTAGGACACCTATCACCAGCTTGTCGCCCAGGTCGGCAAGGACTTGATCCCGTGGATTCATCGAGTACTCTCCCCAGAAGTGTTGTCTACCGTTCAAATCTCCGAGCAAGAGAAACGACCAAGGCAACCGTGCCACGATGCTGCGATGCTGTGGAAGTCCCCCGCGACAAACTCGGCTGACGGTAGAATGTACGTGGAAATAATAGTATACCTCCTATTCAGGTTCAGCTGCACAGCTACTGCCTGAAAGGAAGTATTTAAGGCAAAGAGAAGAACGGAGACATCATGCGGGGTGTAAATCGTGCATCAACCTGCGTGGCACTTATCTCGTGATGGTGGGGTCGCAAAACACTTATACCCTGGGAGGGTGGGCAGGGGGCACGCGCCCAGCATGATCTCCTCAAAAAGATAGCTAACGGGGAAAGGAACGGGACAAGACGAGCCTCCGCAACTCCTCCCAGTTGGTCCAAAGTCTGCGGCAATTTCATTGAAGGAATATCTCGGAGCAGATTCGGGGGCTCTCTTTGAAGAGAAATCCTTACGGGAATGGCCGTACGCTTAGCGGAGGCAGAACTTCGGGCGCTGAAGGCTGGACAAAGCGATGAATGTGCTGTCGCCTTCGAGGACTTATTGGGGGAGATTAAGGTCTTTTTCTCCCTCCGCCTCGAAACTTTAGGTAAGTGGGGTGGTTTCGGAGACTGGAGGATGAAGCCACCGTCTCCGAGCCACCAAGCCCACCACTAAGTGTGGGCGTGGGAGCCGAAACTCTTTTTGTTATTTGCTCCTTTCGGTCGGCAGCTTTAAGAACCTCAGAAGACGGCCTCACAACCAATTTCAAGGGTTTTGCCTTTTGTGAGTTTCGCGACTCGGTTGAGGCGCAAGACAGGTTCGCCTTACGGAAACGGTTCACCCATTGGGAATGGTGTGGAGTCCTTGTTTTAGCCGGGCCTAGGTGTGAACCCTTTGTGCCACCAGCTTTACCAGGCGAGCACCCGGGGTGGGTAGAACCCGTAGAAGGGTTTCGAATGGGCGCGGAAACGACTGTGGTCGTAGGGCTAGAGGGAAGAGGAGCAGAGGGCGTATTTCTTAATATTGAGACATGGGAGTTACCAAGTAGCGGAGGGCGCGTGATGTCCAAGTCCTTAGCGTTGCGAAATCAGAGAGGATCCTATGCTTCGAAGAAGCGGGGTGCGGCTTTCTTCAATTGAAACACTTGGCCACACACGATTTGGACATATCATATACGGCCTTGGAGCAATTTACACATAGTTCGTGTAACCCCGACTTTTCACGTCTACACGAGCGATTAACATGGCCAAAGAGGTGACAGTAGTAGCACATCCGCAGCAAGTGGCACGAAGGCCTTCACGAGCGATAGCAATACCAACCGGCACGCATGACCCAAGAAACCTGTCATAGTCGAACGTAACCAAGAGTGTAGGTGTGCGGTCTCTAGGCCCCTCCCCGTTTTCTCATCATACTCTCAACCTTGACCACCCCATGCTCGGCCAGCTCTAAGGTGATCTAGAGATTATTACACGAGTTACCTCACATAAACTACTTTCACGAAGTTCATGGTAGATTGCGTCGTCACACTCAGAGCTCTCCTCCGATGGATCATATTACCCGTAGCCAACATGTGGCCATCAGTGGAGTGAATAACAAGGAAGCGTTTGAGGCCAGCAGGCTCGAAAACGCCAGGTAGTCACTGAATGAGCGGCCCCGAAATAATCGATGCTTCGCTCTGCACACTTGCACTTTTGATCTTTGTCAGGGACTCCCCAACAGGGGAGTAACGGGGCCGGACGTGCCGATCTTGACCTGATCGCTTACCCAAACGGCAGCAGACCTGTCCGTCCCCACGGGTCCAGCCGAGTGAGAGGAGCACCCCTTGTCTTTTTCGTCTTCCCCCTTTTCTTTTTTAGTGAGGAGGGTGGGGAATGAACCCGTTGCTTTCCTCCACCTACAGAAGCCTCTAGATCAGATGAGCCGGCCTTGGAAACATCCTTTTCTGAAATGGAGAATGTCTTGCTCGGAGAATGAGCCGTCTGAGGAGGAGCTTACATAGGGGTGGACACGGGTTATCTGCTTGGCACCGATACCGGATTCTAACCCATGGGAGATCTTATCCTCTGATGTGGGATCAACTGAATGACCATGCCAATCTTAGGGACACTCCATTTGGTCATTCCCTCTCCTCCCCCGAGACATCACAGATTCCATTCGTGATAACTTTTTCACCTAATGCCAGTGAACCGGCATCCGTCGAAGATGAGAGAAGGAAACGTACAGTGACCCCCTGTAGGCTCATAGCGTACGAGTTCAAGATGTTTCGAGGGCAAGGACCGACGGGCCCTGCCATCTCTCCCCCCCCCCAATGGAGGTTGCCTTATCGACGCACTCCAAACTGGAGCAGGCAATTTTCAGTCGCCTGCGTGCTTTCTTAGCAGTGCCTTATGAAAGAAAAGGATGGACTGCCGCTGGAAAGAGACGGGCACCCAAGGGCGCCTCCAGAGAAGGGGATGAGGGGGAGTCCCCTACATCCATAGGCAAAGTAGAGGTGTAAGACTATTCTCCGGTAGAAGAAATTTGGAGGGTCCCTTGAGAAAGCACAGAAGGGGGGGGGCCCTTAATTTTTTAAAGGGAGCAACCCTCGGGCAGCTCCGACTATGGTCGATGAAAATATAGAGAGGGAGTATTTTTTTTAATTCATCATTCAGCATGATGACCCCCTTCCCTTTTAGCACTGGATACAAACGCTCATTACCCACGCATCGTAACCCGCTCTGCGAGGGGTAAACACGTGAGAGGCAAAGCCAGCTGCCGCATTTTGAGACCACTTCTCTGGCCTAGTGACCTAGCAGCCCATCGGCATGGCAGCTCCACCGTAGGTACTACTTAAAGAAGATAGACTTTGAAAAGGAGAGAGAAAGGGGGTGTGAGGAATGTGAGGATGTGGGTTAAGCTGGTCGTTAAAAACTCGCCTCCCAAAACTGGAGCTTATGGGTGAGGGGGCCTTGTCCCCTCTTCCCTACCCCCTCAGCCCTTATCTGGGATGGTTGGATAAGAAGAAACTGGCCGGCACCTACCCTGTGAAATTAGAGGCCGACCAGGGAAAGTTGTAGTTGAGATTGTATGCAAAATCAGGAAGTAAGTTAAGAGGACAGGGTGTCAGAAAGAACAAGAGGCTAAGCTGGGGCCTGACTAGGGGGGGGGAAGGCTGAGTCCCATCAGCACGGTGGCCAGCGAGGCAAATCGCCGCGCCTCTTACGGGGAGTTCAGGATGGGGAAGAAGGATTGAGCATTAGTTTTAGCCTAGACTTATTGTGAACCCTATGCACCTCCAGCTTTACCAGAAGAGTTCTGAATGGGCGCGAAAGCAACGGTGCTCGTATGACTTCAGAGGCCAGGAGTAGAAAGTGGCTTTTTTGAAATTTGAAATACTACAAGTCATAGGCAGTGCTGGGCGCGAAAGAACAATTCCTTAGAACCGAGAAATGAAAGAAGTTACGCAGCCTAAACGGCCAGGATTTTCTTCTCCAGGAGATATGCCAGCCATTCCTTTTTGGAAGCAGGGAGCGGCTCTCTGCAATTAACATATTTGGTCGTACAAGATAAACACTTATCTTGGATAAACTTACACAGACTTTGGGTAAACTAAACATTACACATCTACTAGAGCGATTCGTATAACCAAAGCGGTGGCACTAGTAGTACCGCTGTGGCAGTGGCACAAATTCCTTCACGCGGTAGCGTTAACAACCGGCACGCACAGACTCAAGGTGCCTGTCAGGATCGTACGCGACAAAAAGTGTAGGTGGGGGACTCCTTGTTCGACTTTGAACGCTTCCTCATCATCCAACGCTGTAGTGATGTCTTATAATGAGTATTCCACGAGTTTCCTCGTATAAACCATACCATTCAGGACTCTAATAATGTCTGCTTCGGAAGAATCAGACTTATTCCCCCAGAAGGCTCTAGTACGAGAAACGGTTCATTATAGGTTTTCTACAAGTCAATCTAGCTAATGCTCTTCTCTGATGGAGCAGTTAGCCTTTAGCCTACATGCTATCATCTGTGGAGCGAATAACTAGAAAGCGCTTGAAGCCAGCGGGCTCAAAAACGCCAGGTATTCTCTAATTGAGTGACCCCGACATAATCAATGTTTTTCTCAGCGCACTTGGAACTTTGGTCGTGGCCTAGGCCTCCCCGCTCGAGGGCGGCTCTGGACCTGACGTGGTTGGTCTAGTTGCTTGCTGAATTGGCAGCGGATACGTCCGTGACTGGTGCGCTCGCGGAGGGGGCGTTGTCCCTTGTATTCTGATTTCTTACTCTCAATTTTCTCTTAACCCGCTTCTATTTACCCACGAAATGCTCTCCAAGCACAATGGAGCAGCCACGAACAGATCTTCCTCCAAGATGAAAAAGATCTTTGTCTATCAACGGGGAACCAGGCGATGGAAGGAGTCTATCCTCTTCTTATGAGTTTTTGTGAGGCCTTGCCGTCTGAGTAGGGCCTTGCAGGGAGCGGGCTCAGGTTCAGTATCTAGCACCGAGCCAAAGTTCGCCCCCCTTGGGATACCCTACCATCTGAAGAGGGGTCACCTCCGGGACCACCTTTACCTCAGGAAGGGACTCCAACTGGATATCCCCTTCAAGGTGTCACTATCCCGATCGGCAGCTCATAAGGCTTACAGCAGGGTGTGAACGTAACTTTAGTCAGCATGTGGACCTGCGTTGGGAAGAGAAAAAGAGCGAGTATGACAGCTCCCATTAACTTTGCAAATCGAAGAGTCGTCTTGGTAATACCCACGGAACGACGCAGCTTCTTCTCTCTAAAATTCTTGAATTTGTTCTTTCGCCCCCATCTTGGATGGGGCCGAGAATATAAGCGGTGCTTCCTCTGCCTCACCGTGTTATTGGCGAGCCTCTGAGAAAGCAAAAGTTGCCCCTGCTGCAAGTGAAGATGGGGAAGGGCTTTCTCCGCTATGTAATTTGCAGGGTGAGCCACTGAGAAAGTATCGGGGCACCGCCCTACACTCGAATAGCCCAAAGGCAACTTTGTACAAAAGGGTAAGGGAAAAAACACCAAACCTACATCTATTTTAGAGGGGGAAAACACCCTCTCTGTCAGGGATCCGACTCCATAGAGGGCGTCTCTAGAAGGGATATAGGTGAATCTCCTCTATCGGTTGAGGTAGGGGGAGAGAAGCCCTTGCACCAAGATTAATAGTTGAAGTATGGAGGGCACGTGCGAAGGTTGGGGAGGGGGGATGGAATGCGCTACTTTATACTTTTTTATTGTCTTATTCATTGTTGTTTGTTTTTTATGGGGATTGTTGTTTTTAGAAAGTGTGAATTTGCTCGGACAGAAACAGATCTGAGTCTTTTCCTGAATGTTCCGTTTAGCTGGTTTTCATTGGTGAAGTGGCCAGAAACCTGAGAAAAGTACCAGAAGTGTGCCTTCTATTAGCCACTGTGGATGCCTTTTGACTCAGACAACGGGACGGCTATAAAACAACAGAGTCGGTATGAGGGCGCGGGCGTTGGGCTCTACCGTGTAGACGTTCTCGACAAAGGACACAATGATAGTTTTGATGCAGTTAGACACGTTTTTATTATTTTAATATAAATATACGTTTAACTTATAATGTTAATAAATTTTAATATAAATATACATTTAAATTATAATGTTAATAAATCTGCCCGCCCTTGGCGGCGAGCATGTTCTCCAGACTGAAGTTGCGTACGAACTTCTTCCTCATGGTGGCCCCCACGCGGTTTGTAGAGGACTTTAGGTCTTTGACGTTGCTGTAGCGGACCTTGTAAGCTGCAGCCAAAAGTCCTTTGACTAGAATTTCATGTTCGACCCCAACCATTCTTGCACCGTCTTGGCCCTGTGTGCCGAATTAGCGTCATTCTGAAAGTTTTACTCCGCTTTCTTCGTGGTCTTTCCCACCCAGGGCAGAAAAAATTTTGTGGTAAAAATGTCCCTGTAATCGGCCCTGGTGAGCCTGTAGCCAGGCGCAAACCACAGCTGCGTCATCTTTTCACAATTCGAAACCACGAAACCGAGCATCATCACGGAGGCTGGATGCTTGATCGTGGGCACTTAGCTGACCTCAGAGAATTCCAGGCCGAATCTTTCTACGCGGTCATTCTGTGCGTTGTTCGCCAGATCCACAGTGAAGGTTTTTCATGAGAAAAAGATGATAATTCGATTCCCATGACTTTCCCACTCTTTTAGAAGGCGACAACAGCGCACCAGACGTTGTTCTTGCATACGCTCGCTGAGTAGAGGCCTTTCCACACACCTCAAGCTCTTGCTGCCATCCTTCTTAATGTAAATAAGAACTGTGGCCACCGCCATGCTCTTCTCCTTTGCGAGCAGTCATTTTAAACTTCGAAGCACTTTTGAAGGCCTTTTTCACAGCCAACCGGTTGACAACTTTGAGGTCTACTTGATCGAGGTCGATCTTTGGAGTTTTCACCATTCTTTAGCCTCTCTGCGACTCTGTGGATGGTCATCAGGCTGATGTTGAGTCACTTAGCGATATCTGAATTGTTATGGCCCGCGCTTTGGAGAGCAGAGATCTCTATTCCTTTCACTTCCATCTAGACGCTCTTGTACACAATGGAAAAGACATTATAATGACCCGTGCTGGAAAAGTAGAAATTTAAGTTTGTTTGACGTATTCTTCTATCACATACATAAATCTCTCGAAAGATAAAAAGAAACGAGTGTCACAGAACTTTTGTAAAACCCGGTATGTAGAGAAGCCTTGGACATCCTCGCATAGGAGTTAATCCATGCGGGACGTGCAGAACGTATCCTGGTAGATCGTTATCCCTTGCCTCGTCCTTTTTTGGTTCAATCCCGGTCCTGCCGGACCGAACGCCGAATGTAGGGAAGGGAGGGGATGGGTTAATAGCTGCCAATATTCCGCTGTGATTATCCGGAGAGGGTGGAAACCAGAGGGAGCAGCTATATCTAGTCGAACCAAATGTTCTGAGGGAAATGAAAAAAGGTGTTGTAAAAGGGGAGAAAGGTGTTAACGGAAGGGGGAAGCAAGCAGTCATCACAGTAAGATGTATAGCGCTCCATAAAGAGGCGCTGCGTTCCGCGAGTGTGACCGATTAGAAAGCGAAAAAAAACAACGTGAAATCGTCTAATCATTAAAAGTAGGTGCACCTAAAGTCTCGGGGCAATGGCATGCAATTTAAGATTCGTCGACCGTCTCACATTTTCATTGCGATATATCAACATCTTCCCGTATGACGTAGCCGTGGCGTCACACATAAACAAACCAGCGAGTAGGGAGATTCAAGTGCTTCTAAGGCATCCGTGGCTCTGTGAACCAGTATACCTCACAATTCTGTCTGCAAACTGGGCGCAATACGTAATCTCCAATACAGAGACGCATTGCAAATAGCTCGATAAAGTCACGCCGGCTTAAAAAAATAGTGGTAGTAATAGCAACAGCAAGGATTATTAATAGTAGCAGCAATAAAAGTAGCAAGAGCAGAGAGCAGCACGAACAAAAGCTCTCTAAAAAACCAGACACTTTTGTTGGAGATGAAAGTCGACATGGGTTCCCCGTTTGCCTCGTCCCTATGAATGCTCGTTAGATTAAAAACAAAAAAATAGTTACACTTTACTGCCCTATGTTTTTCGCGATCTATATTCCCTTTCGCTTTACGTTTCTCTCTCTCGTTTGGCCAGTCTGGTACTTGTGCCCCCTTTTCTGCAGAAATGAAGCTTAAATATTAGTAAAGCAGTAAACGGGATGAGCGCTAACCACACACATTAGATATTTCATTCCACACATAGACACACATATTGCCCTATTTGTTATACAGTGCACACCCCATCACACAAGCCAGTGAGATGGCTTGCCTTTATTTTAATCTATAATCCACCTCTCCATAATTGGTCAAATATCGACAACTCTGATTTTTAACTTTGCAGACGTTCATCAACAAAATTAAATTGATTCTTCGCCGGCAAAATTTCAGCCTTCACCAAATATGAACGTGACTTATGCATATTTTATTTAAGGTAATGAAAATTGGTGATTCTAATAATGTTGGAAAAATTCTATGAACAAAAATGTTTCGGAGCTGCCACTCTCATCTCCAGCACAATACAGTATTCAAATTGGAAGGGCAACATGGCCATTTATTCTGACACCAATCGAGGTTCTAAATGATAAACAACGCGCGACTCAATCTCTCAAACTACCCAGATTCTTCTCCCCCTCATATTGTATCTACCCCTTTCTCTGTTCCTCCTTCCGTCTCTCTCCTTCTCTCGTTTCCTCCTCTCCTATCCTTACTCGCCTCCCTCGCCCTCCATCCCTTTCCCCATACCTACCTCTCTCTCGCAACTTCCCTCTCTCTCTCCATCTCTCTCAACTTCCCACTCTCGCAACCTCCCTCTTGCAAACCCCCTCTCACGAAAACCCTCTCTCACGCAAACCCCCTCTCACGCAAACCCCCTCTCACGCAAACTCCCTTACACGCAATACCCCTCTCACGGAATACCCCTCTCACGGAATACCCCTCTCACGCAAACCCCCTCTCTCGTAAATCCCCTCTCTCGTAAACCCCCTATCTCGTAAACCCCCTATCTCTAAAACTCCTCTATCGCAAAGTCCCTCTATCGCAAACTCCCTCTCTCGCAACCTCCCTCTCTCATCTAGAAATGTGCGATGCCGTTGAAGACTCGTGGAATAGTTTTAAAATCACATTCATGAGTCTTCAATCGCGTAGAAATCGGCCAACTGCTTAGGGAGAAGAGAACTGTATACCGGCAATCAAAGATCTCGGGTGACTTTGACGAATACAGGAGGCTAGCCAGGAGAGTGAAGTCCAGCATAAGGGTGGCTAAGCGGTCTGAAGAACTCCGAGTGGCGAGACTCTGTAAAGAGAATCCCAAGGAGTTCTTTGGATATGTAAACAGCTTACACCAATCCGTCGAATGATTGGCCCTTTGAGGAACGAGGAGGGGACATTAAAGCATTCAGATGCAGAAAATGCTAACCTCCTCAACGACTACTTCTCTTCAGTGTTTACTGAAGAATGTGGTCCCATCCCCCAGCCGACGGATTCCTACTCGGGGAAAAAGCTGGAGGCAATGGACTTCACCGAAGGAGAAATAAAGAAAAAGATCGCTGACCTAAAGACGAATAAGTCCCTTGGACCGGACGGGTTTCTACCCAAGGTGTTAAAGAAGGTGTTCGATGAAGTATCACGACATCTGTGCGTTATCTTTAACATGTCAATCCGGACCAGATGCGTTCCTAGAGATTGGCGTGAGGCGGAGGTTACTCCGATCTTCAAGAAAGGAGACCCCAGCCATCCGTCAAACTACCGACCTATCAGTCTGACTTCGATAGTCAGTAAACTCATGGAAAGCATGATGGTGGACAAAATGACGTCGTATTTATAGTCGAACCTGCTACTGAGGAGTTCCCAGCACGGCTTCCGAAGGCAACGGTCATGCCTGACGAACCTTGTAGAATTCTTCCACTTCGTTTTTAGTGAGCACGATCGGGACAAGGCGGTGGATATGGTCTACCTAGACTTTCAGAAAGCCTTTGATAAGGTACCACACCGCCGCCTTCTCCGGAAAGTGCAAGCGCTTGGCATAGACGGAAAGGTAGCCGGCTGGATCGAGAACTGGCTAAGTGGCAGACGGCAACGGGTGGTGGTGAATGGACAGTCTTCTAAGTGGGTGCCCGTTACTAGCGGGATGCCTCAAGGTTCTGTCATGGGACCACTACTATTCATCATCTACGTCAACGACATGAAAGGTGACATGGTTGCCAAGATTTCCAAATTTGCCGACGATACCAAGCTTAGTATGAACGTTGCAAAGGCTGGAAATACTGCCCGCCTGCAGGAAGATCTTGGGAAGATTGGGGAGTGGTCGAACACGTTGCAAATGCCTTTTTTTTGTGAACAAATGCAAAGTGATGCATATCGGCCACAGAAACCCCCAATCTAAGTATATCCTTAAGGGCACTGCTCTTGAATCCACCGACACTGAAAAGGACTTGGGTAAAACAATCACTAGTGACCTCAAGTTCGCGAAACAGTGCATTGAGGCGGAGAAAAAGGCCCAACGGATGCTAGGCTATATTAAGCGCCAGTTTGGTTATCGGAACCAGGAGATTGTACTGTGCCTGTACAACTCACTTGTCCGACCGCACCTGGAGTATGCCGTACAATTTTGGAGTCTTTAATTGCGAAAGGACATCGCGAGATTGGAACTCGTACAAGCCAAGGCAACCAAGCTGATTCCCTCTATCCAACATAAAAGTTATGAGGATAAACTGAGGGAATTAGATCTGTTCTCGCTGGAAACCCGTAGACTGCGTGGTCAGCTCATTGAAGTTTTTAAAATACTTCGAGGGTTCGACAATGTTGACTACCGGGATATGTTCACACTGAGTGAGAACATATAGCGCAATCACGGCTTCTAACTTGAACTGAAGCGTTACAACCGCAATCTGTGTGGAAATTTTTTCACTTACAGTATCTGCGGTATGTGGAACGCACTTCCAGTGGAAGTTGTCAACAGTGAATCTGTTGACCAGTTCAAGTCAAGACTAGACAAGGTCTTGAAAAGGGGCCGTTTAGGGACGCAAAACAATTGAGCAGCCATGTGCCCGCTCGATTGCTAGTCCAAAGGTACCCTCCTTGAATGGACCGTAAGGTCTCCTAGGTTACCTTCATTTCTTGTAGTTGCTCCTTGTTGTTACTCCCTCTCTCGCAAACTCCTTCTCTCGCAACCTCCCTCTCTCGCAACCTCCTTCTCTCGCAAACTCCTTCTCTCGCAAACTCATTCTCTCACAAACTCCTTCTCTTGCAAACTTCTTCTCTCGCAAACTCCCTCTCTTATAAACTCCTTCTCTTAAAAACCCCCTTTCTTATAAACTTTCTTTCTTATAAACTCCCTCTCTCGCAACCTCTATCTTTCGCAACCTCTCTCCCTCGCAACCTTTCTCCCTCGCAACCTCTTTCTCTCCCTCGCAACTTCTCTCCCTTTCTCGCAACCTCTCTCCCTCTCTCGCAACCTCTCTCCCAACTTCTCTCTCTATAGTAAACTCTCTCTCGCAACATCCCTCTCTCTCAACACCACCTCCCTCTCTTACCACCTCCATCTCCTACGAGCTCCTAGGCGTTGACATAGAGATCGGTCCTGTCAGATACAGGACCCTGCTGCTTTACAAACCCCCTTCCCAACCCGTTGAGAAGGACAGGAAACTGTACCAGCTGCTGACTGAGCTGGTTCATGGCAGAGTGTGCATCGTTATGGGCGATTTCAACAGTTAAGTTGACTGGAAAACCAGAGCAGCCTGTGGCGAGAGCGTGCTACTCTTGGAGTTCGCCAACAACGAGTTCCTCACTCAATGGGTCAGAGAACCAACGAGAGGAGACAATATCCTCGACTTGGTCTTCACCTCTGAGAATGATTTCGTTGAGGATCTCTCTGTAGACGAAGAGCTCTGTGGCAGTGATCACCAGCTAGTTAGATTTACCGTCAAGATCCCAAAGGTAAGGTCTGTTGCCAGTCAATCAAGGAAACTTAACTTGAGATAAGCAGACTTTGCAAGTTTTCGTGCTGGACTGACTGGCGCGAGGCTAGAAGTGTGTGATGCTATTGAAGACTCGTGGAATAGTTGCAAAACCACATTCATGAGTCTTCAATCGCGTTTCATCCCTCTGAAATGCCGTCGTCGGTCTTCTGTTCAACCAAAGTGGTTTAATCGAGAAATCGGCCAACTGCTTAGGTAGGAGAGAACTGTGTACCGGCAATCGAAGATCTCGTGTGACTTTGACGAATACCAGAGGCTAGCCAGGAGAGTGAAGTCCAGCATAAGGGTGGCTAAGCGGTCTGAGGAACTCCGAGTGGCGAGACTCTGTAAAGAGAATCCCAAGGAGTTCTTCGGATATGTAAACAGCCATAAACCAATCCGTCGAACGATTGGCCCTTTGAGAAATGAGCAGGGGGCATTAAAGCATTCAGATGCAGAAAATTCTAACCTCCTCAACGACTACTTCTCTTTAATGTTTACTGAAAGGGTGGTCCTATCCCCCAGCGGACGGATTCCTACTCGGAGGAAAAGCTGGAGGATATGGACTTCACCGACGGAGAAATCAAAAAGAAGATCACTTACCTAATGAAGAATAAGTCAGCTGGCCCGGATGGGTTTCTACCTATAGTGTTGAAAGAAGTGCACAATCAAGTGTCACGGCACATGAGCGCAATCTTCAACATGTCAATCCAGACCGAATGCTTTCCTAGAGACTGGTGTGAGGCGGAGGTGACTCCTATCTTCAAGAAAGGAGACCGTAGCCAACCGTCGAACTACCAACCTATCAGTCTGACTTTGATAGTCAGGAAACTCATGGAAAGCATAATGGTAGACAAAATTACTTCGCATTTAGAGTCAAACCTGCTACTGAGGAGTTCCCAGCACGGCTTCCGAAGGCAACGGTCATGCCTGACGAACCTCGTGGAATTCTTTCACTTCGTCTTCAGTGAGCACGATCGGGATAAGGCGGTGGATGTGGTGTACTTAGACTTTCAGAAAGCCTTTGATAAGGTACCACACCGCCGCCTTCTCCGAAAAGTGCGAGCACTGGGCATAAACGGAAAAGTAGCAGGCTGGATAGATAACTGGCTAAGTGGAAGACGGCAACGGGTGGTGGTGAATGGACAGGCTTCTGAGTGGGTGCCCGTTACTAGCACGGTGCCTCAAGGTTCTGTCCTGCGACCACTACTATTTATCATCTACGTCAACGACATGGACGGTGACATGGTTGCCAAGATTTCTAAATTTGCCGACGATACCAAGCTTGGTATGAACGTTGCAAAGGATGGAAATACTGCAAGCCTGCAACATGATCTTCGGAAGATACGTGGCAAATGCCTTTTAACGTAGGGAAATGCAAAGTGATGCATATCGGCCACAGAAACCCCCAATCTAAGTATATCCTTAAGGGCACTGCTCTTGAATCCAACGACACTGAAAAGGACTTGGGTGTAACTATCACGAGTGACCTCAAGTTTTCGAAACAGTGTATTGAGGTGAAGAAGAAAGCCCAAAGGCTGTTAGGGTATATAAAGCGACAGTTTGGTTATCGGAACAATGATATAGTACTGTGTCTGTACTACTTCCTCGTCCGACCGCACCTGGAGTATGCCATACAATTTTTGGAGTCTTTCATTCCGAAAAGACATCGCGAGATTGGAACGCGTGCAAGCCAGGGCAACCAAACTGATTCCCTCTATCAGACATAAAAGTTATGAAGATAGATTAAGGGAATTAGATATCTTCTCGCTGGAGACCCGGAGACTACGTGATCAGCTTATTGAAGTGTTTAAAACACTTCGAGGCTTCGACAGACTGGACTACGGGTATATTTTCCAGCTCAGCGAGGGCAGAACAAGAAATCACGTCTTTAAACTTGAACTGAAGCGATACCACCGTGATCTGTGTGGGAAATTCTTCACTTACAGTATCTTCGGTAGTTGGAACGCACTCTCCACGGAAGTTGTCAACAGTGAATCTGTTGACCAGTTCAAGTTAAGACTAGATAAAGTCTTGCGATATCGCCGCTAAGATCCTCGCGAGTGATCTTCGTTGTTGCCAACGGACACCTTCGAAGATTGCGCCAAAAGTACCATCCTGGTATGGACCGTAAGGTCTTCTAGGGTACTTATTTTCCTTGTAGCTCCTTGTAGCTTACCACCTCTCTCTCACCACCTCTATCTCTCAACACCCCTTTCTCTCTCAACACCCCTCTCTCTCTCAACACCTCTCTCTCACCACCTCTCTCTCTCACCACCTCTCTCTCTCACTACCTCTCTCTCTCACTACCTCTCTCTCTCACCACCTCTCTCTCTCTCACCACCTCTCTCTCTCTCATCACCTCTCTCTCTCTCACCACCTCTCTCTCTCACCACCTCTCTCTCTCACCACCTCTCTCTCTCACCACCTCTCTCTCTCACCACCTCTCTCTCTCACCACCTCTCTCTCTCACCACCTCTCTCTCTCTCACCACCTCTCTCTCTTACCACCTCTCTCTCTCACCACCTCTCTCTCTTACCACCTCTCTCTCTGACCACCTCTCTCTCATCACCTTTCTCTCTCATCACCTTTCTCTCCCATCACCTTTCTCTTTCTCATCACCTCTCTCTCTCTCATCACCTCTCTCTCTCTCATCACCTCTCTCTTTATCATCACCTCTCTCTCTCATCACATCTCTCTCTCTCTCATCATCTCTCTCTCTCATCATCTCTCTCTCTCATCATCTCTCTCTCTCATCACCTCTCTCTCTCTCTCATCACCTCTCTCTCTCTCTCATCACCTCTCTCTCTCTCTCTCATCACCTCTCTCTCTCTCTCTCATTAGAAGCTTTCTCCTAACGTGTAATTGCCTGACCAGCTCCCTGTGACCGCTACTTGGTGAATAAAGGCTCAACTGATCTTTGGTGAGAGAGCTTTTGTGCCTTGCTGGTTGCCAGATCAGCTAAAGATCTCGGATGAAGTCGTAGGCACTTAGCTTTACTATTTGCCTCAAGTCTGGCCGTTTTCAGTTGATTAGCAGGGCTTAGTAGGAAGACAGTTACACCTCAAGCACCCCTGTCGAAAAATAAGAGAACCAGTTCACTGAGGCTCTCTTGCTGCTCAGTTGGGAGCTGCGGCACGATTGGGGACGTCCGGCCTAGGGGAGACCTTAGGGTTTGTGTGCTTGGTCAAAGGGTTTCTGTTCGCCGAACGACCGAAAACCTCCTGGAAATAGGCTGATGTGATTAGTGCGAGAGAAAATCACAACCAAAAAACCCTTTTCCAATGCGTATGGTCCGAGATTTTTGTAAGATGGCGAAGAAGAATGGTTTTCTGTTTCGAAAACTAACCTGAAAAATATGCAAAGTCTACAGATGGAGTGAAGACTTCGGGGGCAGGAGTTGCAAGGAGCTCACAGATGCCGTCAGTGTCTGTGACTTCTGCAAACTCGAGAAGCGCCTGGGCAAGAGCATCGCTCAACTGATAGAGGAGAATTCCCTCCTTAAAAGGGAAGTTCCACTCTTAAAAACAGAGAGATGCAGATGCTCAGGCGAGAAGGCACCCGACGCCCAACAGCCGATTTCTTCTGCTGGAGGGCTTTCTCAACGAGCCAAAAAGAAGAAAAGAAAGAAGAAAGAAGAGAAAGTAGAAATAGAAGAAGATAAAGTAGAAAGAGAAGAAGAGAAAGTAGAAAGAGAAGAAAAGAAAGTGGAAACAGAGGACGAGACAGTAGAAGCAGAAGAAGAGAAACGGGAAACAAAATAAAAGATAACAAAGGGAGAGAATAAGAAGAATAAGAGGAAGAATAAGAAGAAGAAGAAGAAAAATTTAGATACATAAGGAAAGCAGCAAGTCGCCTCCGAAAGGAAAGACTAAGGCGTCTGCAGACAAATGTGCAAGAGTCACCCTTATTGGTGATTCTCAAGCACGGGGTCTGAAGCCCCTGCTAGCGGCCCGCCTTCGCACAAGCGTTAAGGTGAGCTGCATCCCAGGCTGTGGGAATAAGCAGGTAAGAGCTGAAGCCGAGAAGTCTCATATTTTAGAGACTTCAGTCGTTGCCCTTATGGTAAGTGGCAACGACCTCTACCTCAGAGGAGGTAGGGTAGGCCCTACAGGTGAGATTATGAGGACAGTTATGGGCGCTGTCGACGACTGTGGATTAAAAACCTGCAGACGCGTCGTGGTGGGGATGCTCCCGAGGTGGGGTCCAAGCCGGACTGCCCACTTGAGGAACATGTCGCTAAACAAGCGCCTTGAAGACCTCTGTACAGCAGAACGTGTCTTTTTTGTCGACCCGTACGCCGTATTCTATGGTAGAAAAGACCTTTACTAAAGGGACGGGGTGCACCTCTCCTTTAAGGGCAAGGCGTTCCTAGCTAACCTCATCCAGGATGTCGTGGAGCGCACCCAAAGAAGTGTCCGGCCCATTGGGAAGGCGGACGTACGCCAGTACACCTGATTCACTCTCCAAACAACCTTCTCGGAGGTTGTCAGAAATGGTGCCACCACGACAAATAAGAAACCGGGAAACGGAAGAGTATAGAGGGTGCTACATTAGGGGACTCCCTGAAAGTTCTTTTGTTCAATGCGAGCTCAATCATAAACAAGTATCCTGAGCTACGGGACCTCGTAGCGACGGAAGAACCCGAAATGGTAGCCATAACAGAATTGTGGTTAAAAAAAACCCGAACCGAGACTTTGAAGGCGAATTCACGGTTCCTGGCTACCAACTTTTCTACAAAGATAGGCCAGACAGAGAGGGTGGCGGTGTAATGTTGTATGTCAAGGATACAATCAAATCTACGAACTCCAACGTTATATCTGACCACGAGCTCCTAGGCATTGACCTAGAGATCGGTCCTGTCAGATACAGGACCCTCCTGCTTTACAGACCCTCCGTTGAGAAGAACAGGAACCTGTACTAGCTGCTGGCTGAGCTGGTTCAAGGCAGAGTGTGCATCGTTATGGGCGATTTCAACAGTTAAGTTGACTGGGAAACCAGAGTAGCCTGTGGCGAGACGGTGCTACTCCTGGAGTTTGCCAACAACGAGTTCCTCACTCAATGGGTCAGAGAACCGACGAGAGGAGACAATATCCTCGACTTGGTCTTCACCTCTGAGGATGATATCGTTTAAGATCTGTCTGTAGGCGAAGAACTCAGTGGCAGTGATCACAAGCTAGTTAGATTTACCGTCAAGATCCCGAAGGTAAGGTCTGTTGCCAGTCAATCAAGGAAACTTGACTTGAGAAGAGCAGACTTTGCAAGCCTTCGAGCTGGACTGACTGACGTGAGGCTATAAGTGTGCGATGCTGTTGAAGAGTCTTGTAATAGTTTCAAAACCATGATCATGAGTCTTCAATCGCGTTTCATCCCTCTGAAATGCCCTCGTGGGTCGTTTGTTCAACCAAAGTGGTTTAATCGAAAAAAATCGGCCAACTGCTTAGGGAGGAGAGAACTGTGTACCGGCAATCGAAGATCTCGATGACTTTGACGAATACAGGAGGCTGGCCAGGAGAGTGAAGTCCAGCATAAGGGCGGCTAAGTGGTCTGAAGAACTCCGAGTGGCGAGACTCTTTAAAGAGAATCCCAAGGAGTTCTTTGGATATGTATACAGCTGTAAACCAATCCATAAACAATTAGCCCTTTGAGAAATGAGGAGGGGGCATTAAAGCATTCAGATGCAGAAAATGCTAACCTCCTCAACGACTACTTCTTTTCAGTGTTTACTGAAAGGGTGGTCCTATCCCTCAGCGGACGGATTCCTACTCGGGGAAAAAGCTGGAGGATATGGACTTCACCGACGGAGAAATCCAAAAGAAGATCACTGACCTAATGACGAATAAGTCAGCTCGCATGGATGGGTTTCTACCTAAAGTGTTGAAAGAAATGCGCGATCAAGTGTCACGACACCTGAGCACAATCTTAAACATGTCAATCCGGACCAAATGCGTTGCTAGAGACTGGTGTGAGGCGGAGGTGACTCCTATCTTCAAGAAAGGAGACCGTAACCAGCCGTCGAACTACCGACCTATCATTCTGACTTCGATAGTCGGTAAACTCATGGAAAGCATCATGGTGGACAAAGTGACGTCGTATTTAGATTCAAACCTGCTACTGAGGAGTTGCCAACACGGCTTCCGAAGGCAACGGTCATGCCTGACGAACCTTGTGGAATTCTTCCACTTCGTTTTCAGTGAGCACGATCGGGACAAGGCGGTGGATGTGGTCTACTTAGATTTTCAGAAAGCCTTTGATAAGGTACCACACTGCTGCCTTCTCCAAAAAGTGCGAGCCTTGGGCATAGACGGAAAGGTAGCCGGTTGGATCGAGAACTGGCTAAGTGGAAGACGGCAACGGGTGATGGTGAATAGACAGTCTTCTGAGTGGGTGCACGTTACTAGCGAGGGTGCCTCAAGGTTCTGTCCTAGGACCACTACTATTTATCATCTACGTCAACGACATAGACGGTGACATGGTGGCCAAGATTTCCAAATTTTTCTGACGATACCAAGCTTGTTATAAGCGTTGCAAAGGATGGAAATACTGTCCGCCTGCAGGAAGATCTTGGGAAGATTGAGGAGTGGTCGGACACGTGGTAAATACCTTTTAATGTGAACAAATGCAAAGTGATGCACATCGGCCACAGAAACCCTCAATCTCAGTATATCCTTAAGGGCACTGCTATTGAATCCACTGACACTGAGAAGGACTTGGGTGTAACAATCACTAGTGACCTCAAGTTCTCGAAACAGTGCATTGAGGCGGAGAAAAAGGCCCAAAGGATGCTAGGCTATATTAAGCGCCAGTTTGGTTATCGGAACCAGGATATTGTACTGTGCCTGTACAACTCACTTGTCCGATCGCACCTGGAATATGCCGTACAATTTTGGAGTCCTTCATTGCGAAAGGACATCGCGAGATTGGAACGCGTGCAAGCCAGGGCAACCAAGCTGATTCCCTCTATTCGACATAAAAGTTATGAGGATAAACTAAGGGAATTAGATCTGTTCTTGCTGGCAAACCGTAGACTGCGTGGTCAGCTCATCGAAGTTTTCAAAATACTTCGAGGTTTGAAAATGTTGACTACCGGGGTATTTTCACACTGAGTGAGAACAGAACGCGCAATCAAGGCTTCAAACTTGAACTGAAGCGTTACAACTGCAATCTGTGTGGAAATTTTTTCACGTACAGTATCTGCGGTAAGTGAAACGCACTTCCAGTGGAAGTTGTCAACAGTGAATTTGTTGACCAGTTCAAGTCAAGACTAGACAAAGTCTTAGAAAGTGGCCGTTTAGGGACGCATAACAATTGAGCAGTAATGTGCTCGCTCGATTGCTAGTGCAAAGGTACCCTCTTTGAATGGACCGTAAGGTCTCCTAGGGTACTTTCTTTCCTTGTAACTCCTTGTAACCTCTCTTTCTCTCTTTTCTCTCGTAAACAAAGTAGAGGGACAGGTGACACCCCCTTGTCACGGGAAGAGAGCTTCTGTGGTTCTTTTAACTTTTCAAGCTATGTCGGCGGGGGTACTTCTTCTGGGTACCCCTGGTAGGGCTTTCCTTGTCGATTTGGTCGGAAACGAGGTTCCAGACTAAGTGCGTCATTCCTTCCTTTTTCTACTCTATCCTTCTCTTTTTTTACTTTTATCCTATCTCTCCCACTAATACAAAAAGAAAAAAAACAAAAAAGCCTACACCTATCATGTCACTCTATCCCTTTTCTCCCTCTATCTACATATAAGGACCTGGAAGCTACCTCATGAGTCAGTAGAGAGGCTTTGGAACCTCTATAAACAACGCCAATTGACGCTCACTGGTTGCGAGAGACTAGGACTAGAGGTGTCCTGAGCGTTGGGGCACGATGAATTGGATGAGGGTGGTGTCCCGTTAACCCCTTCCCTGGCGCGTAATTATTGACCATTCCCAGTGACCGTTGACGGTTACCTCTGGTAGCATCGGACTTCGTTGTTCACCTGGTGAGAAATCGATGGCCCTCTCGGGGACCGTCAGTGCTGCTTGGTTGGGAGCGACGGCATGCCTAGGTTTGACGACTCGGTCGGACGAACAGCAGCACTAGGAGCGTGCCTTCTGAAATATCCGAAACATCTCCGATCGATAGGTGGGAGCGACTCACGAGGGTCGAACTCACCACCCCCTTTCTTTTTTATTGAGTGGTCACAAAGTATTCAGAGATATAAAGTGTTCAGCATGACTGGAAAGAAAGGACCTGGTGCGTTAAAATATACCTGCTCGACCTGCCAAAAGTAAAAGTGGTGCGTAGATTCTCCGGAGGGGTGTTTCTCAAAATGCCACCCTGGAAGTATCTGCACGGACTGCGTCCTAAGAAAAAAACTTCAGAAGCTTAAGGAAGTTTTTAAATCTTCTGCGGAAAAAACTCGACGGCTGGAAGAAAAGGTAAAAATCCTTGAATCTGAGCATGTGACTCAAATCCTTCTTCTCGAAGTCATCATTGCAGAGATGACAGCCACCAAGGTAGAGCAAGAGCATCAAGAAACTCCCAACGACGCCGATGGCTCCTCTGTTGAGCCCTCAAGCACCACGTCGATAGAGATAGGCCATCCATCCGACGTCCCAGAGCCAGCTGCTGCTGGGGTTACTCAGGGCGTCAAAAAGAAGAAAAGTCGTGGATAAAAACCTCAAGCCGAGATTTTGAAGGTAAATTCACTATTCTCGGTTACTAGCTATTCCTGAAAGATAGACCAGACATATAGGGTGGCGGTGTGATGTTGTATATCAAGGATACTCTCAACTCGACGGATTGCAACATCGTATCTGACCATGAACTACTAGGTGATGACCTAGAGATAGGTCCTGCCAAATACAGGAGCCTGGTGCTTTATAGACCTCCTGCTCAACTCGTTGAAAAGGACAGAGATATTTACCAGCTACTAGGAAAACTTGTTGAGGACAGAGTGTGTATCGTGATTGGGGATTTCAACACACAAGTTGACTGGAAAACCAGAGAACCCTGTGGCGAGAACGCACTACTCCTAGAGTTCGCGAACAACGAGTTCCTGACTTAATGGGTGAGGGAGCCAACGAGAGGAGACAATATCCTCAACTTGGTTTTCACCTCTGAGGATGACAGCATTAAGAACCTCTCTGTTGGCGAAGAGCTCGGTGGCAGTGACCACCAACTAATAAGATTTTTAGTCAAAGTCCCGAAGGCAGGGCCTGCAACTAGTAAATCAAGGAAACTCGATTCGAAAATAAGCAGACTTTGCAGGTGTACGTGATGGACTGACTGACGCGAGGCTAGAAGTCTGCGATGTTGTTGAAGACTCGTGGAACAGTTTCAAAACCACATTCATGAGTCTTCAATCACATTTCATCCCTGTGAAATGTCCCCGTCGGTCTTCTGTTCAACCAGAGTGGTTTAATCGAGAAATCGGCCAACTGCTTAGGGAGAAGAGAACTGTGTACCGGCAATCGAAGATCTCGGGTGACTTTGACGAATACCGGAGGCTAGCCAGGAGAGTGAAGTCTAGCATAAGGGCGGCTAAGCGGTCTGAGGAACTCCGAATCACGAGACTCTGTAAAGAGAATCCCAAGGAGTTTTTTGGATATGTGACCAGCCGTAAACCAATCCGTCGAACAATTGGCCCTTTGACAAATGAAGAGGGGGCATTAAAGCATTCAGAGGCAGAAAATGCTAACCTCCTCAACGACTACTTCTCTTCAGTGTTTACTGAAGAGTGTGGTCACATCCCCCAGCAAATTGATTCCTACTCGGGGGAAAAGCTAGAGGATATGGACTTCACCGAAGGGGAAATAAAAAAGAAAATCACTGACCTAATGACGAATAAGTCAGCTGGCCCTAATGAGTTTCTACCTAAAGTGTTAAAAAAAGTGCGCGATCAAGTGTTACGATACCTGAGCGCAATCTTAAACATGTCAATCCGGACCGAATGCGTTCCTAGAGACTGGCGTGAGGCGGAAGTGACTCCTATCTTCAAGAAAGGAGACCGTAGCCAACCGTCGAACTACCTACCTATCAGTCTGACTTCGATAGTCGGTAAACTCATGGAAAGCATCATGGTGGACAAAATGACGTCGTATTTAGAGTCAAACCTGCTACTGAGAAGTTCCCAGCGCGGCTTTCGAAGGCAACGGTCATGCCTGACGAACCTTGTGGAATTCTTCCACTTCGTTTTCAGTGAGCACGATCGGGGCAAGGCGGTGGATGTGGTCTACTTAGACTTTTAGAAAGCCTTTGATAAGGTATCGCACCGCCGCCTTCTCCGGAAAGTGCGAGCACTGGGTATAGACGAAAAAGTAGCCGGCTGAATCGAGAACTGGCTAAGTGGCAGACGGCAACGGGTGGTGGTGAATGGACAGGCTTCTGAGTGGGTGCTCGTTACTAGCAGGGTGCCTCAAGGTTCTGTCCTGGGGCCACTACTATTTATCATCTACGTCAACGACATAGACGGTGACATGGTTGCCAAGATTTCCAAATTTGCCGACGATACCAAGCTTGGTATGAACGTTGCAAAGGATGAAAATATTGCCCGCCTGCAGGAAGATCTTGGGAAGATTGGGGAGTGGTCGGACACGTGGCAAATGCCTTCAAATGTGAACAAATGGCAAGTAATGCATATTGGCTACAGAAACCCACAATCTCAGTATATCCTTAAGGGCACTGCCATTGAATCCACGGACACTGAGAAGGACTTGGGTAAAACAATCACTAGTGACCTCAAGTTCGCGAAACAGTGCATTGAAGCTGAGAAAAAGGCCCAAAGGATGCTAGGCTATATAAAGCGCCAGTTTTGATATCAGAACAAGGAATTTTTACTGTCTTTGTACAACTCACTTGTCCGACTGCACCTGGAGTATGCCGTACAATTTTGGAGTCATTTATTTTGAAAGGACATCGCGAGATTGAAACGCGTACAAGACGGGCAACCAATCTGATTCCCTCTATCCGACATAAAAGTTATGAGGATATACTAAGGGAATTAGATCTGTTCTCGCTGGAAACCCGTAAACTGCGTGGTCAGCTCATCGAGGTTTTAAAAATACTTCGTAGGTTCGACAATGTTGACTCCTGGGATATTTTCACACTGAGTGAGAACAGAAAGCGCAATCACGGCTTCAAACTTGAACTGAAGCGTTACAACCGCAATCTGTGTGAAAATCTTTTCACTTACAGTATCTGCCGTAAGTGGAATGCACTTCAAGTGCAAGTTATCAACAGTGAATCTGTTGACCAGTTCAAGTCAAGACTAGACAAAGTCTTGAAAAGTGGCCGTTTAGGGACGCAAAACAATTGAGCAGCCATGTGCCCGCTCGATTGCGAGTCCAAAGGCACCTTCCTTGTATGGACCGTAAGGTCTCCTTGGGTATCTCCTTTATTGGTTGTTACTCCTTGTTGTTGTTTCTCTCATCACCTCTTTCTCTCAGGGAACTGTACTAGCTGCTGGGTGAGCTTGTTCAAGGCAGAGTTTGCATCGTTATGTGCGACTTCCACAGACAAGTTGACTGGGAAACCAGAGCAGCCTGTGGCGAGAGCGCGCTACTACTGGAGTTCGCCAACAACGAGTTTCTCACTCAATGGGTCAGAGAACCGACGAGAGGATACAATATCCTCGAATTGGTCTTCACCTCTGATGATGATATTGTTGAGGATCTCTCTGTAGGCGAAGAGATCGGTGGCAGTGATCACCAGCTAATTAGATTCCCTGTCAAGATCCCGAAGGTAAGGTCTGTTGCCAGTCAATCAAGGAAATTTTACTTGAGATAAGCAGACTTTGCAAGCCTTCGTGCTGGGATGACTGATGTAAGGCTAGCGGTATGCAAAGATGTTGAAGTATCGTGGAACAATTTCAAAAATAAGTTCACGAGTCTTCAATCAAGTTGCATCTCTCTGAAATGCCTCCGTCGGTCTTCTGTTCAACAAAAGTGGTTTAATCGAGAAATCGGCAAACTGCTTAGGGAGAAGAGAAATGCGTACCGTCGATCGAAGATCTTGGGTGCCTTTGACGAGTACCGGAGGCTAGCCAGAAGAGTGAAGTCCAGCATAATGGTTGCTAAGCGGTCTGAGGAACTCCGAGTGCCGAGACTCTTCAAGGCGAATCCCAAGGAGTTCTTCGGCTATGTAAATAGCAGTAAACCAATCCATCGTAGGATTGGGCCCTTAGTGGACGAGGAGGGTGCATTAACTCACTCAGATGCAGAAAATGCTAACCTGCTCAATGTATACTTCTCTTCAGTGTTTACTAAAGAGTGTGTTCCCATCCCTCAGCCCACGGATTTCTACTCGGGGGGGGGAAAGCTGGAGCTGATGGACTTCACCGAAGGAGAAATAAAGAAAAAAATCGCTGAACTAAAGACGAATAAGTCCCCCGGACCGGACGGGTTTCTATCCAAGGTGTTGAAGGAAGTGTGCGATGAATTATCACGACATCTGTGCGCTATCTTTAGCATGCCAATCCGGACCGGATGAGTTCTTAGAGACTAGTGTGAGGCGGAGGTGACTCAGATCTTCAAGAAAGGAGACCCCAGCCATCCGCTAAACTACCGACCCATCAGTTTGACTTCGATAGTCGGTAAACTTATGGAAATCTTGATATTGGACAAGATAACGTCTTATTTAGAGTCAAACCTGCTACTGAAGAGTTCCCATCACGGCTTCCGAAGGCAACGGTCATGCCTGACGAACCTTGTGGAATTCTTCCACTTCGTGTTCAGTGAGCATGATCGGGATAAAGTGGTGGATGTTGTGTACCTTGACTTTCAAAACGCCTTTGACAAGGTACCAAACTGCCGCCTTCTCGGGAAAGTGCGTGCGCAGGGCATAGACGGCAAGGTAGCAGGTTGGATAGAGAGCTGGCTAAGTGACAGACGGCAACGCGTAGTGGTGAATGGTCGGGCCTCTGAATGGGCGCCCGTATCTAGCGGTGTCCCTCAAGGTTCCGTCCTGGGACCACTGATGTTTATTATCTGTGTCAACGACATGGACGGAGAAATGGTTGCCAAGATTTCTAAATTTGCCGACGATACCAAGCTTGGTATAAACGTTGCAAAGGATGGAAACACTGCCCGCCTCCAAGAGGACCTTCAAAGGATTGGGGAGTGGTCGGACACCTGGCAAATGCCTTTTAAAGTGAACAAATGCAAAGTAATGCATATCGGCCACAGAAATCCCCAATCTCAATATATCCTTAAGAGCACTGCTATTGAATCCACCAACACTGAGAAGGACTTCGGTGTAACTATTACTAGCGACCTCAAGTTCTCTAAACAGTGCATCGAGGCAGAGAAGAAAGCCCAAAGGATGTTAGGCTACATAAAGCGCCAGTTTGGATACCGTAACAAGGAGATAGTACTTTGTCTGTACAACTCCCTCGTTCAGCCGCACCTGGAGTATGCTGTACAATTTTGGAGTCTTTCGTTTCGAAAGGATATCGCAAGGTTGGAACGCGTACAAGCCAGGGCCACCAAGCTGATTCCCTCTATCCGACATAAAAGTTATGAGGATAGACTAAGGGAATTAGATCTGTTCTCGCTGGAAACCCGTAGACTACGTGGTCAGCTCATCAAAGTTTTCAAAATACTTCGAGGGTTCAACAATGTTGGCTACCGGGATATTTTCACACTGAATGAAAACAGAACGCGCAATCACGGCTTTAAACTTGAACTGAAGCGTTACAACCGCAATCTGTATGAAAAATTTTTCACTTACAGTATCTGCGATAAGTGGAATGCACTTCCAGTGGAAGTTGTCAACAGTAAATCTGTTGACCAGTTCAAGTCAAGACTAGACAAAGTCTTGAAAAGTGGCCGTTTAGGGTCGCAAAACAATTGAGCAGCCATGTGCCCGCTCGATTGCTAGTTCAAAGGTACCCTCTTTGAATGGACCGTAAGGTCTCCTAGGGTACTTCCTTTCCTTGTTACTTCTTGTTACCTCTCTCTCTCATCACCTCCTCTCTCTCATCACCTCTCTCTCTTATTACCTCTCTTTCTCTCCTCATCTCTCCCTCTCTCATCACCTCTCTCTCTCTCGCTCATCACCTCTCTCTCTCGCATCACCTCTCTTTCTCGCATCACCTCTCTCTCTCTTATCACCTCTCTCTCTCTCATCATTTCTCTCTCATCAAGTCTCTCAATAAGTCAAACTTCAATAGTGGGCAAAGTACTGGAAGGCATCATAGGGGATAGGATAATGAATCATTTAGAGTCTCACGACCTGTTGAGAGGCACCCAGTATGTCTCCTGAAGAAAGCGCTCGTGCCTCACGAACTTGCTTGAATTCTTCCACGGGATAATGAGTGAGTTTAAGAGAAGTCGAGGGGTGGACATACTTTATTAAGATTTCCAAAAGGCTTTCGATAAAGTCCCCCACCGCCGACTGATGGCGAAAGTACGTGCCCTGGGAATAAGAGGATAGGTCGCAAAATAGTTAGAAAGTTGGTTTTTGGACAGGCGACAGAAGGATACCATCGGAGGCCACATCTCTCGGTGGTCATGAGTAACGAGTGGAGTCCCTCAGGGTTCCGTGCTAGGCCCTCTATTATTCATCATCTACATAAACTATATAGATTAAGGACGAGTGAGTCGTCTAGCGAAATTTGCCGACGACACAAATCTTGGAGCTAAAGTAGTGAATCTCGAAAACATCAAAATGTTGAGGGGTGACCTACGGATGATCGGCGAGTGGGCTGACAAGTGACCGATGCCTTTCATCTTAGACAAGTGTAAGGTGATGCACATCAGGTATTCAAATCCACGGTCAGGCTACGAGCTACAAGTTATGCCTCTTAAGTCTACTGATGTCGAGAAGGACTTAGGTGTGCTGATTAGCAGCGATGTCAAATTCTCGAAGCAGTGCTTACAGGTGGAGAAAAAGGCTCATCGCTTGTTGGGTTACATCAAGAGGCAATTCAGCTTTTGAACAAAAGAGGTTGTTTTGCCCTTGTACAACTCGCTTGTGAGGCCTCGCCTAGAGTACGCTGTTCAGTTCACGTCTCCTCATTATCGAAAAGACATCGATCGTCTGGAAAAGGTGCAAGCCAGGGCCACTAAACTGAACCCATCGCTAAGGAACAAGATATACCAAGAAAAGACTGCAAAAGTTCGATCTCTATTCATTAGAGACTCGAAGACTATACGGTCGTTTAATAGAGACTTTTAAAATCTTGAAAGGATTTTAAAATGTCGACTCCACCGAGTACTTTACCCTCAACCGGAATACGACTCGAAATCACGGATGGAAAGTAGAGCTTCCCAGATTCCATACCATTCCATTGGGTAAGTCATTCATATATGACATTTGCGACACATGGAATAGATTACCAGCAAGAGTTGTTGAGAGTAGCAGTGTCGAACAGTTCAAGAGTAGACTTGACAAATTGTATTTGAAAACTTGATGATCTCATAGCATCCGTACGTGCTAAGAAACGAAACCGCAAAATGTGCCTCATCAGCATGGGCCGCAAGGTCTTTGAGGTACTTATTTTCCTTGTAACTCCTTGTAACCTCTTTCTCACCACCTTTCACTCACTACCTCTCACTCGCCACCTGTCACTCACCACCTCTCACTCACCACCTCTCACTCACCACCTCTCTCTCACCACCTCTCTCTCACCATCTTTCTCACCACCTCTCTTCGTTTTTCACTACCTCTCTCTCACCATCTCTCTCACCACCTCTCTCCCTTTCTCACTACCTCTCTCTCTTTCACTACCTCTGTCTCTCAGAACCTCACTTTCGCAACCTCACTCTCGCAACCTCACTCTCGCAACCTCACTCTCGCAACCTCACTCTCGCAACCTCACTCTCGCAACCTCACTCTTGCAACCTCACTCTTGCAACCTCACTCTTGCTACCTCACTCTCGCAAACTCTCTCTCTCTGTACCAGAGTGGTTACCTGGGTAGGTCGTTCGTAGAACGGTTCCGAATGGATGTGATAGCTACCGTACTCGTAAGCCTAGATGGGTTAGAAGTATTGGACGCTTTCTTATGTTGAGGCATAGGAAGTCCTAAGACGTGTAGGCCGTGACAGATCCAGTTTATTACTCTCTCAAACAGAGATTCGTTTCAGGGCCTGAATGACCAAGACCTTCTTCTCAAACAGTTACGATTCACATTGCTTCGAGGAAGTAAGGCGAGAGTCCCCGCAATTCTCACACATGGCCTTGAACAGTACAGCGTTATCGTATGAAGCTTGGAAAGAGTTGGCACAAATTTCAGGTTTAGCCGACTTCGCAGGAGTACAAATTCGATTCGTATTTCCGAAGCAGTGGTGGTAACAACACCTTTTCGGAAATTACACGAATAGCTTTACGCGGTAGAAATTCCAACCAGCTCGTAGCTACTCAGAGAAACTATCATGATAGAATGTGATAAGAGTGTAGTGGGATGTCACGAGGCCCCACCCTTCTTCTGCATCACACGTTAGAACTATACCGCTCCCTGGTCGACCAGCTCTGCTGTGATATTTTCTCAGAAGTAGTCAACGAGTTCCTTCAATAAACTACTCCTTTTAGGATCTTCATTTAGTGTGTGATGTCCGAAGAGTACTAACCATGGCCGCCTGAATGGATCAGCCGCATTTACCTGAAAGGCTCCATCCGAGAAACAAGGACCTTAAGTCTCCTACCGAGAAAAATTGTCAATGCCTTACGCATATGGAACATGTGTGCTTTTCACAGCAGTCTGAACTCAGTTGAGCGAAGGATAAAAAAATCACTTGAATCACGCGGGATCTCAGACTTCAAGTAACCTTTCCATGAGGGCTTAGGAAGTCGCAGAGACTCAACTCGCCCTTCAACTCATTTTTTCTCAAGGGCCTTTCCCCATCCGCCCAAGGGTGTCCCGGGGCCGAATAACTCTTCCATGTCTTGATCACCTATCAAAATGGCAAGAAACCTGTCCCTCCAAGGAACATACCCAGAAGCAATAGTGGTGGGGAAGGCACATACTTCTCGTTGGCTTAAGAAAGGGGCCCCAAAGCCAGACGGGCCAGCCTTGGCTCAATCCTTCTGGCAAATCAAAATGTACCCGTCTGCCCGTAGGCCCTCTATTAGAAGTACCAGAGGGAGGATGACTATGCTCTCCTTCCGAGTCCGCTGTGGCTAGTGTTACACAGGGAGGATCTTTCTTATGACTGGACTTAAGCTCGTTGTGTTTACTAAAAAGTGATTGAAGGCTCAAGAGAAAAGCCCTGCACTCTGGGGGTGGGGACGCATTCGGGTTCTTGATTACTCGGGATGTGCCTCTATCTGACCAAACCCAATGTGACTGGGATACCAATCTGAGACTCTAGGTCCGTGGGATACTAGCAATTGACACATTGTGGGGGACGGCAAGCCTAACTCTATCGAGAAAAAATGGGAGTGGGACGCTCCGCCTACGCTATACATCGACACGGATGAGTGAAACTGAACGGAAGATTAAAAGCACGAAAGCCACCTACGATCGGGCAAAGGATGGAATCGGTTCGAATTTTAAATTACCGAGAGTCTCAAAATAATTGATATCATTTAAGATGTCCATATAGGAGTAACTGCAGGCTCAAGAGAAATTAAACTTAATAGGATTAATTGCGAACATATCAAGTTTTATTTTATAATTTCCAACGAACAATCCTGTTAGATGGTAATCTTATATTCAATTTATTACAAATGTTCAATGTGTGCGCCGCTTTTGACGTGACACACATCAAGTCACGTTTCCCGGAAATAAAAATAGGTCATGCACACGGTTCTTCTAGATGGTGCAGAACACAGTCACTTTTGGTGTCCTTTTCGTGTTCATTTGTGGCATGTGAATTTTCTTCACCCCATATGCGAACATTTTACTTGGTTCTTTTGCCATTCCTGTGGAATGTGGTCTCGTCACTGAAAACAAGGTTGTTTTCAAAATTGTCATCTTCAGTTTCCATTGCATATCTTTACAGAACGTTTTACACGTTTGTTTTTCACCCAACTTTAAAGGCTACCTGATAAGAGGCCTGTAGGGGGTCAGTCGCAAGCGTTTTCGTATGATATGCCAAACAGTTGACTGAGAGATCCAGGTTTCCAGTCTTACTCTTCATGTAGATTCCCTTGAACTTCGACTAAACGTTTTCCAAAGTTGGTTTACCATCTCTCCTGAAACTGCCTGCCGTTCAGATAATTTTTGCCTACACAAAGAGTCTTCCTCTTGAAACTTCTTATGCCATGTTCAAATCTGCTTCACCGTTGGCGCTTGTTTATGAAATCTTCAAGCGAATCCACGTTGCTCATTTACACTTGACTGAGTTTAGGCGTACTTCAATACACAAAACGCCTTTTTTTGCAGTAGGATTATACTTTATAAATGTATTCAATTCTAGACATACTGCTAAAACATGAGACAATTTGGACGAAAATTGTTCACGTAATAAGGTGAAGAGATGATGTCAAATATTTTGAGACACTCGGTATAAACTATGATAACCACATATACTACAATGAGGTAAGATTTCTGTTACCCATGTCGTTCGACTCAAGCGTGCAAAACAAATAAACAATGTCGTAAAAAGTGGAGATTTTTTAGGTGCCTCTTGATATGTAGCGGAAAAACTTGGAATTTGGAACTTTCCAGAACAATAATAATAAGATCGTTTGATCCGATCTTCTTCTAAGAATAAATATCTCAAAGATTATAATCAAACTCTACTATTCATGTACCTCTCATGAACAGAATGAAGAGACACCCGAAGAATCCTTTTTCTTCAAAAAAACACTGGAAATCCCAGTTCAGAGTCTGTCATGTCAACTTGATGCTGACGGAATTAAGGGAAATCACTAGTCTACTATCAATAATCAAGCATAAATTAAAGCATTGTCTTTATAGTTATAACTTAGTGTAGTTGATAGCAAATTATCCTTAAACACGAACAGGTAGGTCAGCATCTTGAACTTACACCCTGGATCGAATATTTTATATCAGGTTGGAAAGAAAGTAATATCTGATTTTATGGTATATAATAAAAATGAAAAACTTATGACTATGGAAATATTTAATTATAAACATAACCTGCACTGCTTCTTAGAATCTCATTTCATCTATCAACAAGCTTATTAATGCCACGCTTGTATGATTCTTTAGGTTTTGATGCAAAATGTGAATCACACTCGTTTTCAACCTAAAGCCATCCAAATGATTCTTTAATCCATTAAACACGTGATAATCAGAAGGAGGAAGGTCGCGATAATTTAAAAGATGAAGCAATATCTCCCAAACGAGCTTCTCCAGAGAACTTTTTGTCATTAAAGCGGTGTTAGGACGGGCATTATCGTGATTTAAGAATGCAACCCCTTCTCCCTTTAGACCTTTGGTCCAAAGTGGCTTTAAAACAACGAAGTTGCTTGCAGTAGAGATTGATGCCTAACGGTTAGTAATGGACAATTCCTTTATCTCACAATACAAAACATGATTTGGGGGGACGAAGTCCTCCTCCCGATTGTTGAGAAATTCTGCTTCCTCGGTTAATCCAAGAGCGGCGGCGTTTAACGTTATGATAAAGGATCCACTTTTCATAACCAGTAACAACCCTGCCCAAAAATGGGGCCTGAAGGTGTTATGAAAGCAATGACTCACAGCAAGGAACACACGGTTGCAGATTCGCCATGGACAGTTCGTGTGGGACCAATTTTCGAATCACTAGGACCTTTCTAATCATTTTTAGTGACTAAAACAGTCGTATGAAATACTTTAAATTGTTATAACAGATCCCTAGAAGTTTTAGCATTATTCGCTTGACAACCGCTTTCAACTCTTGGAATAAAGTTCCTTTGGACCAACTTCTTTTGGTCCGTCTTTTAAACTGAAATCCATACTTCGGAAACGGAAAAAAACACCTGCAATTTCTTTCATTTACTCCATCATCCCGATAAGTGCTCTGAATGAATTTTGCCGCTGTACTTGCATTGACACCTTAATGAAACTCAGAATAAAACATGTTTAATGTGGTCTTTAGACTGGAGGACATCGAGGCCAATAACGAAGAAGATCATAAAAATATTTTAATAATCCGAAAGAAATTATAAATTACTCATTGTTAGGATTCCTGAAAGATAACAAGAGGCATTACTTTAATACTATCTAAACTTTATTCCAGAAAACCGGAAACTACTTCAATTCCAACTTGATATTATAATCCCAAGAAGCAAGCGCTCGTATATCAGAGTCTTTGGGATGATTTCTTCATATTTCGTTTAACCTCTGAGTTCGTTGCAGGTAATGTTCAGAAAGATTAAATAGTAATCGGCAAGGATTATATAAAGTTTAACTATACGTCCCTAAAGACTAGTAAATTTACATATGGCGTATCGCTTTTACTACTATTTCTACTCATGGTTTTGCGGAGCTTTATAAAAAGCAATCCCAATAAAGGTATTAGTTCTTCCATGAATGAAGCACATTGAATGAATACTCATCCAAGAGCACAATGAATCGAAACTACACAGTCTTCTTGCGAATTCTTAACCGACATTCTGACATGGCTCCATCTATATCATTCTTACCCAATATCAGGCTTCGGTTCGTTGTAATAATCCTATTTTCTTCATTGATTATGCCTAATTCAGAGTTGCATTACTTGGTGCTCCACCATATTATCTCCAAGGCAGCAATGGGCTTGAATGATATCCTCCCAGAATGATAAACCATTAATTCGCCATCCATCTCTTCTCAATCTTTGACGAGATTCCCCGACCGAATAATAAATTAAGTTAGAAAAAAACTGAAAGGTGACCATCGGATACAGATGGTTTATATTACGTCCAAATTCTCAAAGGAGTTTCTTTATGAAATCTCATGCACGGCAGTAAATCAAAATGGCACTCGAATAAGCCATCTACGCTACCGTAGGGTCCCGAATTAACCCAAACACCTGCTACACTCTAACAACCACACCAATTTATTGGTTTTTACTGGTTCTCTTTATTATGATTATGAGAGGTAATTGCGGACTATTCACTACTGTCCTTTTTTATCAGTACAACTATTTGAAAATGGCTTTTCATTTAAATTATAGGTTGCCATTAAGCTACAGGGTAAAACGTTTACAAGTTGACTTTCAAGCCATCAAAAATTGAGTCAAGACACTGGTCTAATTATAAGAACTTGAATTAATTTGATACAATTAATATTTCATTTTGTGCCCAATGTTAATTGGTGCGCTGAATAGGAAGGTTTAAAAAAGCCAAAAATATAAAAGGTGTTCATTAATCGAATCATTGCCAGAAACTCAGGTAAAACCGTTTCTAAATAATCGCCTACCCAATTGGTTAATAACAATGCTACCAACGGAGTTTGACGGCGCTTTTTTTAAAAAAAAAAGCTCCTATAGATGAAGAGATATTTGCGATGAGCTTCTGGACATATTAAATTAACAAAATGTTGTTTAAAAAGTGCAAACCCAATAATGGCATCTCTGCTAAAAAATGGTTCTAAAAGATGTTCATAATGGAAGGAGCGAAACAAAAAGTGAAAATATGAAAAATCCAAGTACAAGCAAATTCCCTCCCAGTTTAATAAATTTAACGCCCTATTTCCTCCCTTGTCTACCCATGTAGCATCAAAAAGAATGCAGAAGGAAACAAAAAAATGGGTAATTATGCAGTGTATGAGGGATGGTAAAAAAATAAACTTAAACACGAGTAGAAACATAAATAGCAATAAAATGAGTCACTTTTGAAAACTTCATCAGCCTAACACCTTAAAACATGGCGCATTCGCGACCAAATTGGTAAAATGGACTGGCACTAAGTTACATATAAGAACCGCCTCGGAGGATTACCTCTGAGCGATGCAAAGCGATAAAACCCGCGCTGCCTCAGCCTCACCGAGACACCACAACATACCAAAGCCTCCGTCCGCATAAATTTCTCTTTCATTTAGCTAAGACTTTTTCTTAAGCGGCTTACCTTGATGCATACTACTTTGTTTCAGAAGTCCCAAAGGCTATCAAGCTCACTATTTTCGATTCTTTATATATATATATATATATATATATATGAATAAAAAACATTCTTAAATATCTTCTATAAAAAAAACAGATGAGTGATTTATATAAAACGGATAAAAGAAGAATCAAAAATATTTTACACTAAAATACAAAATGTACGAGTAGGAATCCAGAAGAAAAATTAAATGTGATAATATACTACAAAACCAAGAAAATTAGCAATCCCATCATTAACAATAACACAAACAAAGAATGAGAGCTTCCAATGTAATTTATTAATTTGATTGCCCTAATGAAGACTGCAAGCTTCATTCTTCGAATAAATACATTGGAATGACAACCACATCCTTATCTCGTCAACTAACCATGCATTTGCTAAACGGCGCTATCAAAAATCCCTAGTTGATGGAGCATAGAACGAATCTCTCAAGAGAAATTTTAGTGAGAAATGCCATAATCAAAAGGAACACTGACCGCACTCGCTTTCACATCATGGAAGCGATCTTAATCAAAGAAGAGAGACCGAGGCTTAAAGCTCGTTAACAGATTAAATATTTAATAGTAATAAAATTCTAATTCGACAAATTTACCATAATAATTTTCATTTAAACTCAAATCTTTTTATTTTATCTTCGATATTTTTATATATATATTAAAAAATACATCGAATGTATCAGCTGCTTTGATAAGGTACCACACCGCCGCCTTCTCCGGAAAGTGCGAGCGCTGGGCATAGACGGAAAAGTAGCCGGCTGGATCTAGAACTGGGTAAGTGGCAGACGGCAACGGGTGGTGGTGAATGGACAGGCTTCTG